>OY740767.1:78809559-78847059 GCA_963513935.1 Aphrophora alni | reverse complement strand
AATTTATTAATACATACAACCTAATTTTTATCGCAATAATTATGTTAAATCTTTTCCCACAAAAGCTTGGAAGGGTTGTATTAACACTGGTAAACTTAAATGTATCACAATATTACATAAACGTACCATAAAGTCTAACTGTCCCCTCCGCTCGACCTAGCGAGTTAGATGATGTACACAAATATACTCCAAGATCACTCTCATTAAACGCTTTGACGATTAACTTCATGTGTATTTTGTATGTATTCCTTTCCTCAATTACTGTATGCTTTGATCTGTAACAATATCGCAGTTAATTTTCTTAGTCGTTTATATTATTATTAATTTGTATTTTTAAACCTAAGTATTCACATTAACTTACTTATAACTATTTGGTTTCATAAACCATTTAGGTAACAAGCTTATTATTAATATTTACATTAAATATTTTCAAGATAAAGTTAGTTATACATTATTTTAAAAATAAGAGATTCTTACCCTGCTAGAATCACCTGCCCTTTATTTTTAACCCAATAATTGATCGTATTAGGATATGCTTCCACGTAACATTCTAACTGTACATCTGTACCTAATGGAGCTCCAAGTAACTGGTTAGGAACCTTGATAATCGGTGCAACTGTAGAATAAATACATATCTATTTAACTGAAGTTATAAATCAAATATCTCTACAATTATTGAACATAGTAAGTATTACAAATTTAGTAATTAGTTTGAAATTTTTTAGTAAAACAAAATTTTATGTTATTTTTCTACTTATTCTTATTTTTGGGTTGATGTTTACCATTTAATACACAAATAGTTAAATTTACTTTTATTTTTTTGATCTAATATACTTTTCATACGTTTACTAATGTGAAATAGTTACAAATATTGATTCAAAAAATTACATATATTCGTAATTAAAATTAACTAATATTGATCGATTAGATAAATTTATAAAATATATTATTTAATTATTAAGTTTTAATAACTACCTTTCAATTGTAATAAAGAATAACTAAATAGTACTGTAATAGAAACATTCAAATTTGTTGTGAAACTATTAGTCTTATATTAAACTCTGATTACAAAAATAAATAAATAAAAAAGCTAAAGATATTAATACAACAAATTTAAACTTTCCTAATTATAAATTAATGAACAGTAACAAAACTTTAAAATAGTTTGAATGTTATAGTTACAAATTAAAATGATGCATTGTGGTATAGTTGACCGAGGTTAAATAATATTTTTAAAAAAATATTGTATTTATTTATAATTACAAAGTTATATCTTAAAAGAGCATTTTTTAATATAGTGTGTATATTTAAAATTGGCATAATGTATTTAGAGAAGAATATATTTATTATAATCTTGCTATAAGATTAATATAAAATAATTTATATGCTTATAAGTTTATAAAAATCTTAGGAATAACAGTTTCTTTTATTTAAGATTTACAAAAATAAAAGAATTATCTAGACAAATTGGTACCTGTGATCATAACAAAAACTGTATCTTTTGAATCTAATTATTTACTACTTAAAATCTTCAGATTTTATATATTACAAAATAATTATACAATATTTATATAATAAAAAAATCATTATTTAATTAGCCATACCGACTATTAATTCACGTTTTCATCGTTACGGGAGTTTCAAGTCGGACAGCTCTTGTCTTCGTCCCTAATTTGCAAATATGTTTTCTAAATCTGTAAGTGTTTTATTATGTGCCGAGGGATAATAGCTATCCGAAATAATATCATGTAAATATCTGAATTTGCAAAACGGCCGTCGTCATGAACACGTAATATAGACTATTGGATGGTATATTATAAATTATATGAAGCTTTATGACATATCTTACTAATATAACATTTATTAACTTACACAAGGTCAAGAATGTTGTCATCTTCAATATTTATAATACATAATATTTATGTTTATTATTTACAATTTAATAAATAAACCAATAGCTCTTCGCCATAACATATTTATTACCTTATCATTTGGTACTACTTACAGTTAATGTTCAGATTAATCCTTTTACTGACAGCCGGTGGAACTTCATTGCTGGCTATACACAGATAAGCTCCCATCTGTTTACGATCTAGTTTTGAGAGACTTAAAGTGTCCCCTGTATAAGTGTCTCCTATTACAGGAAAACAAATATATCATTGATATGGTTCAGTAAAATATTTACCATCATTTTGTAATACAAATCATTTCGAATATATAAATTTATCATACTTAAACAAATTAAAAACACCAATCTAGCCTTATAGCCTGGATAAATGTTGAAAACTATAACTAGTAACCCAAGAATGTAATACAGGCCTAAATATAAATAACCAAGTTGCATGACTACACTTCTACATACAACAGAAAATAACTTACTCACTTTTTTTTCAGTTTAAGCTGTAATTACTCTTGTTTATGTTGACCGTTCAAGTGATATTTTTAAACCCTAGTTCCATTCTTTGGTTAATATTTTGATCATGCCCTTATTATACTAGACTATATTGTTGTTTTTCATTATTTTAAAAATAATTTTCTAGATTTATCAGTAGTCAATGGCAGTTGATTTATACTTTAATGATATCGTGTATTAGTTTCATATAAATTTGTGATGGAAAAAGTAATATAATTACTATTTACAATTCATCTTTATCCGATAAATTTAAATCCAGAATACAAATACGTCTAAATAAGTTATAATTTTGGTATTTCTTAACAGGTATAATAAAAATTCTAAACAAATATTGAGCGTTACTTGTGAAATGGTATTACTTGAAAGAATAAATTTTTAACACAAAATCTCATCACGGTTTATTTATTTATTCAAAGGCGTTTCAATCGCTACACAAAGTAGCCACCATCAGTTATAGTTTAGTGTAGCTCGTGCATCATGGAAAAAGGTGAACTGTCGTTGAAACACGTTTGAATAAATATACCTACTATTTTTGATAATTTGTATTCAAGTTTTCTTATATCAAAAAATATCATGTTTTTTTTATTATTATTTCTAAATATAATTAATAAATATAGTAAAAATATTTTTATGTGTGTGAAAAATGTTTAACGATTATTAATTTATAGTTTAACTGTGTATGTATAAATAAACAAATTTTCTCCCTTAGAATACGGGATATGTTTTTCTAATTACCTCGTAAGATGTCTTTGGTTGGTTTTCTTAAGACGAGATTTTCACCGTCCTCTCTTCTCCACACTATCTTTGGTACTGGATGTCCTCTTGCTTTGCATACAAGAGTGACATTATCTCCTTCGTGTACAGTGACATCTGAGCTAGTTCCATCGTCAATGATATCAGGAGGTACTAAAACAAACATAACTGACATCAAACAGTTAATATCTACTTTTCTACGACTGTACAACTTTTGGATTTTATATTTGAATAACAATCAATTCATAAATGTTTCTAACAGTTGAAAATAAATTGATTAAGAATTAGGTTTGATAAATAAATGTACGAACAATATTGCACAAAGCTTTTTTAAATAGTTCTATATTGTTTCGTGTATTAAATCCACAACCTCTTTAAGTTTAACAAAATGGCGGATTCGTAATTGAAATCGTATTCAATAAATTGTAAGTAATATTTATAGCATAATACAGTTCCACTAACTTTAGGTATTAGTATATTTTGTCAATGAAGAAAGATGTGCATTTTTAGACTGATTGGTATTAAAAATCGTATCGATTTTACATTAAATATATATATTAATATTATATTTTATTTAATATATATATATATATATATATATATATATATTAATGTAGACGATTGTTAATCTATTGTCTATTGTCGTTTAATAATCCACTGCTTAGTAAATATTGTTTAAGTAAGTTCAGTGATAAAATAATATGATCATGTTATAAACATTTTTATTATAAATGTAAAGAAATGGAATTATAAATTCCTCTATAAAGACGCCTTACTATTACTTGATAAATTATATTTATTCCCATGGATGTAAATCATGTCTTTTACAAATACTAATTTAATCTAAATATATTCTTATAATTTTATCAAAAATTAAGAAAGTTTCAAATAATTTAGTCAAATATATCAATGGATTTAATAAAGCAATAAAGCTGAATTTTCAAAATTAATTTTAATATTATAAATGAGCTACAATTGTTTCGCCTTGCGGCATCATTGGGGAACTAAAATCTGAAATATATATATATAAATGTTTAAATATGTCTTACGTTACTCTAAAATACTACAGCTTTGAGAAAAATGACGTAATGGAGTAGTTAGACACTAGATACAGACACATTGCGACCTCTTTAAAATGGTGATCACCCCGCCCCCTACATTGCCATTATTATAGGAAATCTTTTTATTACAACAATGTTACTCATCATATTATAAGTACAAGACAATTGACGACAGCAAATAAAGATTTTATTTATTGCCATGTTTTAAAATCCAACACTTATTAGAATTATCTTTAGTATAGTCGACAAAGTTTGTAATTATAGTTTGTAATTACACTGTTTTGTTAGTGGAAACTATAAGACGTATTTTGTTTGTCTAATTTACTATGTTTTAACTTGAGGAATATAAAATCTTACTTGCCTTGAACGTCTATACAACCTAATTGTTTCTTCATGACGCTTGTATTGATCTGACACATGTAACACCCTTTGTCACTCTCTCTGACTTGACGGATATGGAGCTGCCATATAATGTGGTTATCATGACTAACACTGACTCGGTTGTTGTGTGTTACTACCTTAGTGTGTAAGCTCAATATTGTCTGGTCCTCAGCCTTCAACCAGCCAACCTTAAAACATTTAATTTTTATTGTTATTTCTCGCAAAATATATATATATATATATATATATATATATATATATATATATATATATATATATATATATATAATAAAATCCTATTTTGATACAGTCATCGCATATATCGTCTGTATCATTGTTTGTATTGCCTGTTATCTAATTATGGATAAACAGGGTTAATAAATTGTTGTGTAATTAGGTTGCTTATTTCTAGGCCAAATGTTTATGAACAATGATTTAAAATAGATTTTCAATTTTAAAATTGCGACTATTTAACCCACTTCTGCACTGTTCCAAGACACAATATAAACAGAGTTGCTCAGATTTAAAATAAAGCTAGCATCTAAATAATACATAATATGACGGTGTGAACGTTTACCTGCCAAAAAAATTCCGCCTCCACCAATTGAAACTCCCGGTGATGATGGTAATGGTCCGTTTGTCATGTAAATATATCAGCCTCCCAAGGTTTAAATCCATGGGTACAACATAACATTTTCTGCCATTGAATGGCAGATTAGAGTCCAATAAAATTAAAATCCCTCAGTCCACCCATAAATCTTTTAACTTTTACTATTTGTCTCGTAAGCGGTATTTATAAAGGTGTAAAGGAAACAATTTATTATTTAATGTTTTTTTGTAGCTCAAAATATTGCAGTAGGTACATTTAATTCACAATAACGATTTATTGACAGTCATAAATCATTCATGGAATATTCTAATCACGTTAAAAAATTGGTTATTATAATTAGAATTATTTTTGTTTATAAGTAAAGGAAGATATAATGATATGAAAACAATAAAACATTAAGTTTTATAGCTATACAGTGTAATAAATATATAATATTATGTTTGCTCAATAGTGTTTGCATATCACTAGGATACACTGATAAATTTGTTAAATAAACCAAATGAAATTTTGTGATCAAATTATATATAAAACGAGTTGAAGAACAAACATAAATGCAAATATTTTGCTAGTTAGGTGTAGAGTTTAGGTTGATGACTCTTAACCTATATATTTTTTAAAATGTAGAAATGTTTGAAAACAATAAAATTGCAAAATTTTGTTTATTTTATTTAATGTTTAGAATATATTTATCACTAATTATCAAAAGAAACTAATTCTATATACATGACATACTTTGTAATGCGCCAAGTCACTAACTGGACAAGTCAAGACAGCTTCTCTTCCAAGAGCTACAGTTACATTGTTAATAGGACCACTGAAGTCTGGGTCTGCATCAGAGTTTGAGACTACTCTCGATGACTCTATGTCTATAATACAAAACCAACATTACAATTATTTTATCATAAAATAAAATATTTTTTGCTATCTGCGACAGAAAAAAGCGGGTGGTCATATTAAATAAATATTGGTTACAAATATATATTTTGGATACATATAATATTTGGCTTTGAATAAAGAATTTTAATATCTTCATCGACTTGGAGTTTAAAGTTTTAATGTGATTTATTTATTTTTTTTTAAACATAGGCAAATTATTTATTTTTAAAGTATCTATATGGAACTTAATAATAAAACTGATCATGAGTTTAGCTTACCTATATAGCATTTGCCACGTGAAAAGTAAAAAGAAATAAAAAGAATCCACCAGCCATTTAGATAGTTTTTCAGACACATAATAGTTCAGGTGTGTATCTAAGCTCACTTAAATAATATTGTTGATTGTACGCTTATCTCGAACATATATTTCCCAATTTATGGACTCCATTCCGACATGTTCCTTGCTACCTGCTTAACATAAAAATCAATTTAATTTGAAATATGGATTTATAAATTTTAGAAAAAAATACATCTAAAATTCAGAAAAATCCTGTAAACTTATAAACAAAATTAATTTAAACCATAGAATAAGTAATGTATGTACAATAAACGATAGTTAAAACTAAAATGTAAAAACAAATTCCAACGATTAAAATCTATCTTGAATAACATTAAATCGAATATTCCTAAATTTGTCAGACCTTAAACTATGTTTAATTTTGATCTTTCAAAGTTATGTATAAATATAATTATGCCTATAAATCAATTTTATTAAATTAACTTAAACTATAATATTCGGTAACTTGCTTGCATCGGTATAGTTGCAATTATATAACTAACTGATACTTTAAAAGACCACTTACCTCCTTTAGAAACAGAATGGGAGTATAGATATCAAATTATTTAAATATATCTAAAAATTTTAAGAATATTTTTCACAATCTTATAAAAATAAGTAAAAAAATAATAATTTAAAATGTGTTGAAATTGAAATCGTGATTGTAAAATAATTTTACTCCGTGGTATCAGAATAATAGTGTTCTCAGTTGAAATTGGAGATATGTAGTTTTTTAAAACATAAATAATACATTTTATACAAGTATTGTCTGATTTACTTTTAATTTTAAATTATTGCAAAACATTTAAAAATGAGAAAAACTAAGTCATAAAATAAATACTAATTAATGATATACTATAAAATGTCATACAAAAATCCAAATTATATTTTTGAAACAAAACAAAACTTTAATCATTAGACACGTATCTGTGTACACATATTTTGATTCAAAATCACATCTAAACTTCAGCCTTAACTTTTTAAAATTATAATGATTATGTTTACTCTCCTTTTGAATAATTGATAAAGGCAGAAACCAAAATATAGCAAGTTTATTTTGTAATTATTACATACTGCTTGTTTTTTTTTTAATGTATATCTTTAGGTATACATTTGTATAAGTAATCTTTTGGGGTGAATAATAGTGTTATTACTGTATAATACTCTATTGTATATTTTAAAAGACTGAATTAATTACAAAAATAACTATTTTTTTGTTGTGAACTATATTATTTATACAAACATTTTCATATACAATAAAAACTCCAATATAAAAAGCTTTGTATATAAGCAAAGATTGCATTGCAATACGTTATGTTGGAAAATACGAGCTTTTCCTATTTTTACTATTTATATTGATACGATTACAACTTTCCATAATTTTAAACATATCCTGTTTTACATAATAATAAATAGTGTTGTTTAATTATAAAACACTTATTATTTTCTGTTTCTGTATTAGAGTTTTTTAATCAGTAAGTTTTGATATTTTGATATGTGAGTTTGAAACGGAATAACAGGATGTAGAAAGTAATAATTATATGAAAAACCATGTTGATACGTGTTATTTTATCTTTTCGCCGTTATTAATAAAATGTAAATGGTTAACAATATACATTATACAATATACAATATACATTGTTAACCAAATAAGACTCTCCGTAGGATTTTAATGCGTGTAGTAACTCAGGAGATGACATTGTCATTGAATCGTAGTTATGTATTTGTATTACACATATAAATATAATTTGAGTGATTTATTGTGTCTTAATTTATTAAGTTATGGTAGTTTCCATAAGTGTAGCTAATTACAGTTGCTTTCTATGTTTTATTACTGCTGTTATGTGCAGTCAATTTATGGTTCATGTTCCATGCCTTATTCATGGTTGTACCTTATTGAGGGAAAATTAAACGTTTATTAGTATCACTGAATGATGGCTTTAAATACTTTAGGTATTGTTTGTTTTTATATTTCACATAATGGTTGATTAAATTTCTTAAGTAACTTAAAAGCATTAATAAAGAAAAAATTGATAAATTCCATACCATATCCAAAATATTATATAAACGTCAAGTGCAATTACATGGTAATAATAATCTGATAACCATAAATCTGTATGTCAGATTACAAATAATGGTAAATATATGCTGTTTACTACTAATAAAATTTTAACCATACTTTTAATTTATTTTGGAATCTTATTTTGTATATTAAATTTTCCTAATTTCATCGTAAAAACATCAGTCAATATTTTAATAATCCTTATTTTCATAGATAGTCTATCTCAGATCTTAAATATACTTTTTATTCATACTACCTATAGGTTAGGAAACATTTTAGGGAACTTCGAATCCCTAAGTTATTTTATTATGATTTTCACTATACAATGAATAAATAACTAGGTATCGCTAAAGTTCCATTATCAATTTTATGAAGGGATTGATTAGTAGAACAATTGAGTGATTGTATATTATGTCCTTTAGTGTTTTAGAAGATATTTTAAACATTTCTAAGATGAAACAGAAATCGCAACTGCGTAATTTCTTTCTCATTGTGTTGACAAAACTATAAACATAATATGTGGTTAGCTCTATTTTAAAGGTTATATTGTACAATACTTTTGCTCCAATTGAGATCTTTAAGCATTAAAATGAACGTTTGAGCGGATTGATCGAAACTAAAGACCAAAAAAACTGATTCTCCTTTCTGAGAACATTTCTATCCCCGTCAATCTTGTTCTGTGCCAACAAATGATGTTTGAAGCTGTATTATGAGAGTGATAAACTGAGCAAATAAATCGAAAAACTGGTAACATACAACAAAAATAAGTACAGGATCTTACTCTGAGACCAAAGACATTTACGACGTAACAATAAAAAAAGGCTATACATGTTTAGCTACGTTTTCGTGTTGCTTCCTGAAAAATCTTGGTCAAACACTGCTGGTCAAACCTTAAAAGTAATCATATCATTTGGCTAGCAACAAAATAATAATTGTCTTTACTGTAAAGACTGAAATCAATGAGACATCCCCTACATTTGTAACAGTTCCTTCTATGAGTAATGTGACGATATTAAAAAATTACAGGATTGTTCAATCTATGAAACTATATTGAATTTTGAAATTCATAATATTAATGAAAATTATGTGAAAATTAAATGTAGTTTAAGTTATGGCCCATCTTTCAAAAGTTAAATTGTTTAAAAGAGCATAATAACCACTCTTTATTTTGTATAGCCATTAATACACTGTAGTATAGTAATGTTCGCTATTTAGTTCTTGTTACAATATTGACCTATAAATAAAGGTTTGATCGTTTATTATTAATTAAAGTTATGGAGAGCTCACCATGTAGCCTACATTGTGGAAAATATCAACCAGTGGTAGTTGGTTTTATTAGTATTACCTACGCATGATAGAACTCAACGAATCCTAATTGCACAAGTTATATCTTCTAAAGGTGGATATATAATTAATATAATGTAGTTTCTTACATTTGAACTATTTTATGAAAATGATGTTTACTTGAACGCAGAATTAGATAGTTGTAAATACATCAAACAAAAATATTTTTGTTATGTAACTAGTATATATATATATATATATATATATATATATATATATATATATATATATATATATATATATATATATATATATATATATGTCTGTGTAGGTGTGTGTGTGTGTGTGTGTGTGTGTGTGTGTGTGTGTGTGTGTGTGTGGGTGTGTGTGGGTGTGTGGGTGTGTGTGTGTGTGTGTGTGTGTGTGTGTGTGTGTGTGTGTGTGTGTGTGTGTGTGTGTGTGTGTGTGTGTGTGTGTGTGTGTGTGTGTGTGTGTGTGTGTGTGTGTGTGTGTGTGTGTGTGTGTGTGTGTGTGTGTGTGTGTGTGTGTGTGTGTGTGTGTGTGTGTGTGTGTGTGTGTGTGTGTGTGTGTGTGTGTGTGTGTGTGTGTGTGTGTGTGTGTGTGTGTGTGTGTGTGTGTGTGTGTGTGTGTGTGTGTGTGTGTGTGTGAGTGTGTATAAAGTGTAAAATATAGACAAAATTCCTTTGACATTTCTTGAGTTGAATTTTTATTTTACTTTCATATTAAGGTATAACACATATCAATTTCTTGAAATGATTTTTTTTAACTCATGAAATTAAGGATTATTTTTATTTATAATGGCTTCTTATTTATAACTGTAGAATTAAATTTAATGAAATAAAATTTTAATGCAGACATTTAAATAAACGTATGAAATAATTTGTAAAATGTATTTTAATTTTATAATATATATTAAATATACAATTTAGTCTTATAATAAAAAATAAGGTAATGAGACAATTTTTTTTTAAAGCCAGAAGAAATTAAGATTAAGTTTCACAAACATTCAGACAAATTTTGAAAAAATGTAATATGTTTGTAGAATCGTAGCTTAAAAATCAAAATTGAATTAAAAATTCATGGAGATTGATTTTATGGTAAATATAAATGGTACATTTTAGAAATGAACACATAATGTTGACATGAAAAAAGAAATACTTTTTTTTAAATATAAGGTTATGAGAAAAATATTTGCTCCCTTCTATTACATCCCATTTCTTTAAAAACATTAAATTTAACAGAAAATCACATATCTCTGTTTTGCAAGCAGAAAACCTAATACGGTTCAAAATGTGATAGCCCACGATATGTAATATAACCTTAATATGAGTTACACTTTGATATTACATTTTCAATTTCCAACAATCCTGGAAACAGAGATATCCCTCCGGAATATCCTCTCTTTTAATATTATGTTTTATAATCTAAAATATTTCAACGTATAAATATAATAATAAGACAATTTCTGCGAGTCTGTAATCAGTTAACCTTTTCACGTAAACATTGCTGGTATTAAACTATCTCACACAAAACTACAATCGAAATTAAAAGCAATGTCTAGCTCATCTGTAGAAAAAAAAATACTGTTTAGGAGTTGCATTTCAAAAGGTATATTAAATAATCCATACAGTAAATGGAAATGAAACAGCTCATAATCTGATAAAGTGTTACGGTTCAAATGTTGATAAGAAAGATATATGTTTATAATTTAACCAATAAATAAAGTCTCATATTATGTAAACAACAATTACAAGACTCCTCCCCCCTTACACACATAGTCAAGGTTCAATATAATATATAGACTTTCCCCCGGAATATAAAATGTAGTTTTATCTTCAACCGGGCACATAAACCAACGAATTTTAAAAGTAATTAATTGAATGTAAATATTATGTGATATTCGACGTTCTAACAAGTCCATAGTTTATTTTCACTTTTTAAACTGTAACTCCCAAAACAAAATATTTAGGGAAATGACAAAAATTTTATTTTATATATGTTTATAGCATTAAAAATTTAATTTCGAAATATTACACAATTAAAAAATGTTCGGACTGCTTTCAAAATATGGTCATGTATAAATAAATACATATATAATCATTTCATAATTTAGGTTCACTAAACTGTACATAGTAATCATTCCGAAAAAGTCAATTTCTAAACCTAATGGAATTTTCAAATATTTGTATAGTTTTTGTGAATAATTCACAACTAAGAAAATAAATTCAAAATATATAACGTAAATCTAAAAAAATACAACAACACTAATCTTAGTTGATTTAACATAACTTCAACAATAAATAAGATAACTATTATTTTAACAATCGTTAGAGTTACAATAATTACTTATTTTTTATCTTCACTTGTTATTTCTTTTGTTTATCTTATTAAGTTCCAAATATTATAAAATTAAACTGATATTTATAATAATGTATCTATATTTTTAATATATTTACGTTAATTAGGTTAACCACGTTTTCAAATGATCTCCAATACTTAACATAAATATAGAATAAACATTGTATCGTTGGTTTTGTATAACACGAATTGTAACTATTATTGTAGAAGATTAATAATTACTATTAGTTTTGATATATAACGAAATATTTATAATTATTATTTTGTTGATTGGTCCGCAAATACATCTTCATTTTATGTCCACATATTATTGTGTTTTTATTCTTGTAATCCTAATCAAATTATTTTAAGGTAACAAAATGTTAAGGAAATATTCTTTTTCGATTTTTTTATGTAACTGTTATTATAAAATTACTATTAAGGCATTACCTCCCCTAGGTAACTCAAGGAACGAAATTATTGATAAATTTGTATGAAGACTTATCAAATCATGTTATCTATTAAATAATGCGTCAGATTAATTAATGTTTGGTGAGAAGTAAATAAAATTATATTAATTTAATTCATATCTACAAAAAGCCCACATTTATATACCGGAACGTATAGGTTTATAAAGATACCAAAAGTACATTTTATTAAAATCAAATTACATTTTTAGATATTAAATAAAAGAAAAATTATGTGTTTCTACAAAACTAAATATAACTTATAGATATGTTAAATAAATTATTATACTGAGAGATTTTTAGGTTTGTAAATTTAAAACAATTAAAAATAACTTAGTCAATGATACGTCTCGAGGTTTAAGTGTATGTTAAAACATGAATGTGTTATACTTTATCTGCCGGACGTATTCAGTTAATGCAGTTAAAAATTTTATCTTTAGCAGATAGTGTTTAGGAGTCATTTATATTTTCTATTATTTACTAAACCATATTAATACACTTTTACAAAGAGATCTAATTGGGTAATAAATGTTACAGCATAAACATGCCAACACAATATTATTGTTAAGAACCATTATACAAACAAAATAAGTACATTTGATTATGAGTATAACATATTATCATCTTATATCATTAATCTCGTTAGCGAAGCAAGCCATTGTATATTTCCAGGAACGATTTACTTAAGATGTTTACCCAGACAACAATGCAGGAATAATAATAATCAATACCCTACATCGTTATTTGGTTTTGACAATATATTTAGTCTAAACACCTATCCATGTTTCACCAGCTATAACCAACATAAGCGTTCAGTTAGAGCACAAAAAAGATTTGTATAAGATCAAAATAATAAACGAATGAGAGCTATGGAGTAACATGTTCCACATGAAAACTAATAAACACAACGATAATTAAAATACACCGTTGTTGTATTAAATGTCAAAGAAATAACATTAAACATTATTTCGCTATAGAACGTAACAGAATTGTAAATCATAAATTTAGATTGTAAATAATTTGTACTTTTACTCTTAAGATACAAAATTATATTAAACATTTTTTAAATGTTTAAAATGTTTAAAATCACGATAAAACTTTTAACTCTACGACAGCCAATTTGTGGTGCAATATTTGTGTGCAACAGCCAATTTGTGGTGCAATATTTGTGTGCAACAGCCAATTTGTGGTGCAATATTTGGGTGCAACAGCCAATTTGTGGTGCAATATTTGTGTGCAAAAACCAATTTCAAAATTTGCGCAAAATGAATGAGTTTTCTTTTTATCTCCACAAACCATAAATAATAATAATTTTTTTATGTTAAGATATTATGTGAAACTGGTTAGGCCATGAAATACGTAAAAAATCATTTAAAACAATATATTATTATTTTACAGAAATTGCACTTAAAATATATTTTCAATTATTTAAAATAAACATTTTTTTAACTACAGAATATGAACATAAAATTTTGAATCCCTTCAAATCCCCTTTAAATTGGGTATCATAAGATTTAAAATTTTCACAGAAATATCCGTTAGTGGTGATATTAGTTTTTGTTTTGATTTACGGCTTTGTTTTGAAACTGTCAGGAACGAAATGTTAACGAGTTTCTATTCAGAATTGAATTTGTGCATCATAACATCCATAAACTGGCAACGTAAGCTGCTAATATTATATGATAGTGATTTACTGTCGCCGCAACACACCGTTGCAATAACTATAAAATGAGATTAGCTATGTCGTAAATATTCTCCCTTCTTAACCTAAATATCACCGTGTAAAAGGATCACTGCAATATTTTAGTAAGTTTCATTGCAACATGTTGAATTGTCCTAAAAATCAAAACAATTACGGAAACATTTCATTGTATACGTAATAAAAATAAAGGAATTAACAATATAAATAAATACACACAAAAAAAGTAAAATCAACAGCATTAAATACTGTTTTATACTACAATTACGTTTAAAACTAAAAATATGATCACCTATGAACTAATACGAGTACTGCTACGACACTCTTAAGTACTTGTGAGAAGGAAGGCCCTTCATAAATATATATAATCATAACTATAGAAAGGTTCAGTAACCGATACACACGACAGAAAGAATAAAGTTCTTCGATGGAGGAATCAGACTTTTGCTTTAAACAAGTTAAAAATCAAATCCAGATAGTCAAAAAGGTATTAGTTAAAAACTATATATATATATATATATATATATATATATATATATATATATATATATATATATATAGTTACTTATAAACTAAGTAAAATACTTTAAGCTTTAATCAAGTCGATAAAGATGCCATAGCTTTTTAGTTCAAGAAATGATAGTATTATAACACAGATATTCATAAACTAAGTAATTTAGTTCTCTGTATCACTAATTTTAGTAACCGAAATAATTTTATGATCAAAGAATAATAATAAAATAGTTTAAATTTAAACTTAAATTTAATTATACTTGAATTAAAATATATAACAATTTAACACTCATAATTTTCTCATTTCAAATAAAAAAATTATGTATATATATATATATATATATATATATATATATATATATTTCAATCCTTTATTAATCGTTTTAAGAATAGAAGTATTAAAGGCTTTAATACACCAAGCTGTACAGCTGGGCGTAGTAAAACTCCTCATTAAGATTTCTAGTCGAATAACTAAATTCAAAGTATTATTTATTTAAAGGCTGTTAAAGTTATACTTTTTTAAGTATGTGAAGACAACATATTATACTGTATAACACAGGTGAAGGATGTATTAGTTGTTGGGTTTTCCATATTTGCAAAAAATAAAAAAGTAGAAAAACTATTGTAATCTCAATAATTTAACTTTAGACTTAGACTTTGAGTGTGTGTGAGTGTGTACGTGTATTTTACAGTTTCTCTCTCTCTCTCTCTCTCTCTCTCTCTCTCTCTCTCTCTCTCTCTCTCTTACATTAAAAAAGAATATATTATGAAATCAGTGAAAAAATAAAGATATAAAGTATATAGAAATGTAAGGGACTGGTTTACAGGTTAACTAATACTAGTTTAGTTTCGTAAATCATGTATAATGAAAGATACACAAATTTAGGTAGGTTAACTAAGGTTTTTTAACTATTTATCAAAAATATTGTAATTAACTTTGTTTTTATTAGAAATGATATTTTTTTTACATAAATATTTACTTAATTATTTTATTACATAAAGTTACTTAAAAAATTTGCTACATAAAGATTTACTTAAAGATGCTGTTAAATAAATTTACTAATTATTTTGTTAAATAAATTACCTTAGAGATTTTGTTACATAAACTTCATACTACACTAGTTATAGTCATATCATTATGTCTCCTAAAATGTTATTAAGATAATTGTTATTGGCAAAAGATAATACATGTCACTTCTGAATACAAAATAAAGCTTTAATATATACTGGATAATTAGAATTGAACTGGTCTCCAAACCAATGATATATTTTGACGAGTTCTTCGGCAATTTAAAATTGTCATCCGAGAAAAATGCCAGACCAATTTAATGGCGTAATAAAAATGAAATTTGTACTTCAAAACATGTAAAATATTTACAGATAGCAATAAATCCACTAAACTTATTCACAAAACTTAATTCACTATGACACATTAAATTTTGAGATAATTCAACTAAAATGTAGTCTTTGCAGCCTTCGTTCTCATATTTTAAAGCAATGACAGTACAGGAGAGAGTTGCACTCCAAGATATATCTAACTCTTGACAAATTAATTTTTCTTTATTAAACTTGGGCAATACAAACTTTATTCTCATACTTGCCCAATATTCAACCATTGCGAAATACCATGATATTTTAGGTCGGTTAATTAGCTTACTGAGAGATTACACTGGAAGCAATAAGTTTCAAAGGAATCATTTATTTATAGAGGTGTCTGATGCTAAATTTACAATATCATCAGCGTAAGCTAGTAAACTTATTCGATCAATGCCATCATTAATTGAACTCAACAGACAACCTTGTGTAATACCAGAACGAGTCTCAAAATCCTCTGACAACATCGCATAATTCTACACTGCTGCGATTGTTAGTTAAATATATTTGTAATCAGTCTTATTACTTTTACCGATAAATCAAATGTTTGCAGTAGATTCAATAATTCATATCTTTTGTCAATTGTGACAATTCTGCAGTAATATTCAAAAAGAAACAATAGACTTTGATCCTTGGTATTAAGTTTAATTTAAATTATATTCTGAGAGTGAATGCATTTTCCACTGTTATGCACAATTTTTTGATTCAATCCTTGAATTTTGTCAGTAGGTTATAATGTTCTACAAAACCCTTTTAATATCTGTAACATTAACCCAGTAAATATTTTACCACTAGTATTGGTGAAGGTAACACCTCTATAATTGGCTTTTGTTAGGAATTAGGATAGTTTTAGTTAGGACTATTAAGTTCTTTTTAAGACACCAGACGACTATTATTGTGACAGGTATACAAAAATGATGAAATTTCTTAACTTCCAAGCAAGGCTGACGTTATTGATGGCGTTATATATATAAACACTTGGGATGGTGGAACCGTGGTCAGTGGGCCAAGATTGATCAAGTGGTGGTGCTGGAGGGATTCTTGAAGATATCTAGACGGACTTGACGAGTAAGAGCTTCCTAGGAAAATTGAGACTTCAGCCGAGCATACATACGAATGCCTAGGAGGGTGACCAAAGTTCGGTAATAAACTTTGTAATAATGTTAGAGTCAAATATAAATGTAGTTAGATATATGAGTCACAACAATTGTAGTCGATTTGGATTAATAGTAATAATAGGAATATTGTAGCATTGAAATTAGATAGAAGATGTTTATTTTTGTAATAATTGTTAATAAAGGGTTACTTCGCACTGAATCGTTCGTTTATATTGAAAATAAAGAACCCAGGCATGTTAAAGGAACCAATAATATCAAGTGGTGCATCACAGAAACTTCTAAAAGACATCAATCTAACACACAAACTTTCTAAAACCACTAATTGTTTATTGTACAAAAAAACTTTGTACATTTATATTTTATTTCACTTCACTAATTCGTCAACCTTAAATAATTTTCCACAAATAATTTTTCCCCCGTTGCTTTTATAAACAATTACTTTTATTTTAACTGAAACATTTTTTATACTACAATAAATTTAAGACTATTTTGAACTTAAAAACTCTACTTATTTCTTAACAAAAGTCTTCATTAATTTTTTTATCGATTTCTAATAATAACAATACTCCGACCTAGCAATTTTGTACATAAAATACATTCTCATCTAACCTCTGAATTACAATAGACGTACTAAACTTACTCCAACAAATAACTGTATTTTATTTTTTAATTGTAATATAATATTTAACATTGTTTTATAAATACGTTGTGAAGTATTGTTCTTGTTTTCTACCTACATTATTTGTTAACGTTCTCAGATAATTTGAAATTTATATTTACATTAAACTCACTGATATGGAAACTACCCACAATACTTTTCGTCTTCATAATCAATTAAAATTAGATTCACCCAAGACTTAAAGGATGATATTAAATATATAAATTTAAAGAATATAAAATCTAGTTCAATCAAAATTACAATATGTTTTAAATGATTTTGTAATAAAATATTATTAACCACGTACAGTGATAAATGTCCTACTGAACTGGTTGCACCAGATACTAGCGGATTTTGAAATTTGTGTAACGAAATATTTAATTAAATATATTTATCATATATTTAAATAAATTTATGTGCCAAAATACATTTGTAAATCTTTAAGTAACGAATTATTTAAATAAATTACTGTACAAACTTAAAATATTTTATGTATCCAAAATTATAAATAAATAAAACAAAATTGAATAGAAATGTTTGAAAAATAGTTTAGAATCTTAGCAAATCCAACTAACATTTTAATATCTTACAACATACCAGAGATGAAGAAATTACACTAGTCTAGATTAACTGAATTGAAAACTCCCATTAACATGTGAAGTGATCACACACATGTATTTAACTTGTTTTCTATGTACACGGTTTAAATTATATCTTTGGCTAATGATGTCGTGTATTTTAGATGTGTCTTAACATTTTAAAACTTAAATACCAAATGTAAAAATCCTATCATAAGAACCTAAACTAGTACAAGGACACTACCATGAAATATATAAAATAAATGCTTAACAAATTACTTTTTATTTGTTACAAAAAACCAATTAAAGACCACAAATATACAAATTTTTAAATAGTAAAAGTTTATATTTTTTATATGATTTTATTTCAATTTTATAATAAATAATTATTACCTACAATTTACCCCTTTTGTAAAGATATGTGTTATAAGTTTGCCACTTTGTTTCTATTTTATTTACTTTTATTTATTTATTTTTTTAATCTTTTCATATACTTAATAAAGCTTACGCTGTAAATGTCGATTTTACTACGTGCAGAGTCTGTTGTGGAGTTAGTTAAATATAAAAACGTGGATTACAGTTGTACTGACGTCGTTTGTTTACTGTTAATGGAATGTAAAATAAAAAAGAAAAAATAATGTAGAAATTAATCGTTAAGGCTACAAAATGACTAAAAACTGATTTATAATGATTACTCAAAAGCTCTATTCAATTTTAATTTTTGTTTAATGACTTTTTAAATCCATTTTAATAGCTGATGAATTGTATTGTTTTATACTTACAACTTATAAACTGCAGAAAGGATTAGTGGCTTGAAATACGATCTCAAAACTTTACTACTATCTAAATATTTCCGTCCACTTATAAAGGACGCAAATAATCTCCATGTGACGAATATAGACAGAATAAACATCTGTTCTTATATAAAATGGATTGAAAAATACTCAGAAAAACCCACAAACCACTTCAGTAGGATAACACTTGTCGTTTCATACTCTTGGTTAGCTCGAATACTACGTTGATCTCAGACCCAATATTAACACACGTAACATATTACCGTAATGTAAATGATACATCTGAGTAGAGAAGGTATGAATAATTAAAAACATTTATCGAATTTTATTTTTATTTTTAATAATTTTGGTTATAATCATGTTGTAACCGGCTCATCTTCTATTTCTCCATTGAAATAAATTATAAAATCTATTATATAAGATAACGATAATATAATGAAGGATTTTCTTAGATCAAACTTCAGGATTTGGGGGGGGGGTGCAACAAATCCAATAAAGCATTTTTATCATCACTTGCTTTGCAAGCGAGCTCAACGAAGCCGAATATAAAAATTCTCTTGTGTTTGCAATCGTAATGATGCGTGTATAACAACCAAAACCATTAATGATTATTGTTAACGCCATTATACGGGGTGAGTCAGACCACCCGTGCAGTACTTATAGCTGTCTTACAAACTTACTTTAACACTTTTTCATTCTCATTTCCCCCTAATTTGGCTCCACTGAATCCAATGAAATTAATTTCAATTTTGAAAAATGCCCCAAAAGGGCCCTTTTTGGGGGTAGGGGTGCTTTTTGAGGAATTTTGAAATGTAAACATGGGTTGTGTGATACATCATTTTAAAGGTCTTGAACATTTTGGCGCAATCAAAAGTTAATTATCTTTAACCGTATGTACAGGGTGTACCAAAACGTATTGAAATTGGACTTTAAAATAAAATACCGTGTTATCCTAACTACAATACGGAACAGCACCAGATTTTTGTCCAAGCTTATTGTTGAGCTATTCTTTAAAAAAACGTGTGGTACGGGCATTTTTCACTGGATTTTGAATATTTTAAAAATGCTCAAAATTGAAGACTTTAAAAAAGCCTAAAACTCAAAATTCTTAAATAGCAACTTATAGCAAATGTTATATCAAGTAAAAGGTCTTTTAAAAACAAACATTTTTTGTATTTTATTTTTTTATCTATCTCTTACTGTTAAAAAATGGCAGCCAAAAAACTTAATTATGCCAGTTTACAAAATTTAACAAATTAATTTTTTTTTTAACAAAAAGGTGTTTATGATTAAATAAACAGTCTCTGTTATGTAATAAGAACAAAATTCAACTTGCTTTTATTTATTAAAGTGGCTCAATACTTTGGTAGTAGTTGTCCATGTTTATCTTTAAAAGATAACAATGATTCATGCACATGCACAATCTCAATGCAGGCTTGGACTAGAAAGGTACTTTGAACCACCCTCAACAGGCTTATCACTTGCGATATGCTGACTATTTATCTGACAAATATGATTTGGCTACCCTTAGTTAGTTCATTGGTGTTTGCTGTGAAGGACGTACTGCTTGTGCTTTTTCGACATGCCGTACACAAATGCGGAGGCATTCGATATGCTAATGGTGTTAGGCGAATGTTTCCAAAACTATGCGGCTTCTGCAAGAGTGTATGCCGAGCGGTATCCAGGTAGAGAACCTCAGTCTCGAATGGTCTTTAGTAGACTTGCTAGTCGAGTTCGTGAAAATGACGGACTACAGTTTGAGCACCTGTACTAGCAAAATCAGTGAAAGATAAGATTATGGCTAGTCCAGTGGACCTTCAGAGCTGTGAAGGTAACATTGTAGGAAAACTTTTTATTTAATATCATGTACAATTAATTTGTTACATTTTGTAAACTGGCATAATTAAGTTTTTTGGCTGCCATTTTTTAACAGTAAGAGATAGATAAAAAAATAAAATACAAAAAATGTTTGTTTTTAAAAGACCTTTTACTTGATATAACATTTGCTATAAGTTGCTATTTAAGAATTTTGAGTTTTAGGCTTTTTTAAATTCTTCAATTTTGAGCATTTTTAAAATATTCAAAATCCAGTGAAAAATGCCCGTACCAAACTTTTTTTAAAGAATAGCTCAATAATAAGCTTGGACAAAAATCTGGTGCTGTTCCGTATTGTAGTTAGGATAACACGGTATTTTATTTTAAAGTCCAATTTCAATACGTTTTGGTACACCCTGTACATACGGTTAAAGATAATTAACTTTTGATTGCGCCAAAATGTTCAAGACCTTTAAAATGATGTATCACACAACCCATGTTTACATTTCAAAATTCCTCAAAAAGCACCCCTACCCCCCCCCCCCAAAGGGCCCTTTTGGGGCATTTTTCAAAATTGAAATTAATTTCATTGGATTCAGTGGAGCCAAATTAGGGGGAAATGAGAATGAAAAAGTGTTAATGTAAGTTTGTAAGACAGCTATAAGTACTGCACGGGTGGTCTGACTCACCCTGTATTGGTTGATTATATTCGCGTTCAGAGAGTTAGCTATGATGCAGTCGGAAGAATATTTTCGTTATCCATTTTAGATTCAATATTGTCTTCCTTCTTTTTTTTTTAAAGTTTTAGTATAAAGTCAAACATTGTTGGTAAAGTGTTTCTTCGTATTGCTCTAGAATGTGTGGTATGTGGAAAACTATTTTATAAAGGATAAATATATTTAACTTTCAATTTACTATTCGAAATTTTTAATGTACATAGAACACGTAAGTGTTTGTATATATAACCAAACCATAAGACAACCACGTCTGTTTTATTAGAGCGTTCCTTGTCCAGTCTCGTGGTTTTTTCAAGAAGCAGAACTCTTCCGCTTTTGTTAGCCAGATACCAATCAAATATTCAGAAAATATAGCTTTATTAAACCTGCATAAAACTGCTGTTGATTAGTGGTGGATTGTAGGGAGATGTCGGTATTTTCTGGGGGGGGGGATACAAAATAAGTACAGAACGGTATGTAATAATAATTGTAATTGTTAAAAGTGCAGAGAAAAAAATTAAAATATTCAATTTAACTGTATTATGAGCCTCAATTAGGAAACATTGCAACACATAGAGAATAGTATCAATAGGAATTTCCGTTAGTGATTTACTTATTTACCCACCACACAACTGAACATGACAATAACCTTTTCTTACAATTTTTCTGTCTTATTCTCAACCATTTGTTTCATACCTTCATAAGTTTATGAAATGTAGAATCATATTCACAGTGTCTTAAAACCCGATAAGATGCAACCATTTCACCCTGGGCCTAGTAGTTCCTGCTGCTTGCTGTATAGTATAATTTCGTTTCAAGAGATTAAAAACTTTCCTTCAAATGTATTTAAAAGACATACATTACTTTCAATTTAACTATACCAAAATAAATTTACTTTTAACTATAGATAAATTTTGTACTGTTTGATTAATTTTATTATTACAAAAATAATCTTTTAAGTGTAGCGTGTAGACTATTAATTGTGGTTTTAAAAATCAATAAATTAATCTAATTTTTAACATGAGATGAAAATATTATTTATTTAAAAATCATTTGCTATTTATTATTGTTATATTTTCAGGTATCCTACTATGTTATTTGTTTTAATTGAAATGGCTTCTCTCACTAATATCCAAGATGTGCTAATCATGATGTTGGTAGAATTGTAAACTGAGAGAAGCCATTACATAAGCAATACATGTTAACTATATAATGGTTTCTGTTGTATCTTAATTGCTGACTCGCTGTCTCAAGTTGCACCCAAAGGAATTATGATTGTAATTTAAGGTGATTGTTAACTACGCACTAGAGTTTACCGCTACCACTATGTCACGTATGTTAAGCCTAATAAATAGTTACTATTTATAGTTAAATATACATAAAAAATAATAACATCAATAATATAAAAAAATATATATTGATACAAATTTAATATATGCAATTTAATTTATTATTAGCTTTATGGTTTCAAAAAAAGGTTTTAATTTATTAGCAAGTACTTTACCAGCAACTATGTTTTTAAAATACAACGACTTTTTATATTGAACAGCTTTTTATCTCAATCAAGGTTTCGATTATTGCTATCCCTCTTCAATAACCAGATAAATTTCACTCTATTTAATAAATATAGTTTCGGCGATAAATAACTTTATTGAACCAATTTTATTTCATTAAACAAACATAGTCATTACTATTGACGGTAAATGATTTTGAATATATATTTAAATTTACCAAACAATCCATTTCGGTAAATGATTTTGAATATATTTAAATTTACCAAACAATGCATTTATACATTACTAATAGGTAATATAGTTTATAACACTACAATAAATCTCTATAATATGAAGACCCTAAATTAAATACAACTAAATTTCTACAAACGAAAAATACGCCAGATGATTAGAACAATAATCCATGTCAAAAGTAGACCGGATAAAGTTTTAGGCAAATATAAGTACCAGGAATATAAAAGCATATCTTCTCTTATGATAAATAAGTTTTCTTAGTGTAATGATAATTAAGACGATTCAATTTTATGAAATGTTTCAACTGGAAAATACATATACAGTAATGAATAATTATTTATGACATTACAAAAATTAACTTAATTCCTGTTCTATTTCATTCTTTTTTATTAGAAAGCCAAACATATTACTTAAGTGTTAATTTCATCCTAAATAATACTTTTTTATTGCATTAATTTTAAAATAGATAAATTTATATACGCTAGTAAAAATGTTATTGTGAAATTTAATTACGGTCAATTTCCATCTATTTTAAAACAATATGAAAAACCAGAGAGAGCAATCAAGTATTTTAATTTATTTACTGTTTTTAAAATTATTATTTTTAGATACGATGAATTCAATTATTTTGTGTGCCTTCATATTAAGTTTTGTATAATTTTACTTAAACACGATGTTTTTGATTATAATATTTGTGTAAAACATATAGGGCCTAATAGTAATAATTTTTTAGAGGAACAAATTGGTTCTAACACGTATATCTCGTATAAACACGTAGTTTATCCCTCGCATAAACTAAGTAAAAAAAAAAAAGAAAAAAGATTCAATCACACAAAAACATTCCACGATCAGTACAATAAATTAAACAATTAGTTTATCATTGGATGTGTACATTTCATAAGTATAAAAATCTAACTAACAACATTGAAGGAATAAGCCCTTAAGTATTAAATGTCATCTTCTTGGGAATAATTATTGTGACTTTATAAATATAAATGAGACATAAATTATTTTAATGCCTGTATGTTGAGTTTATGGTATCTCTTAAATAAACGTATGCTTTACCACGAGATTAAATCTAACCTTAAACATTGTATTATACAGTTTACTGTGAGAAGCAATCGTTATTTTATTTTATTGTCAATGTTCACTCAAGCAAGAACCCATTTCATTGAGTTGCAGTTGGAAATGAAATAAATGCATTAGTAGAGAAAAGTTTAGAAAATAGAAGGTCGTCATTCACTAGGGAATTTTATATTGTTTTTCCAATAGTTATTGAAAACTGTCTGATTTATAAAATATCAGACCAAATATTTCTCTTAACTAAAAGCAGTATCATGTATTCCCAACGATATATTCTTATTTGGTAGGTCATATTGTAAAAATGTAATTTGAATAAATTCACTATTCAGGCAGCGAAGTTTTAACAAGTTTTACGATTGGTTTTTCGTAAGGAAGCACAGACTATACACTATTATTATTGTCACTTAGCAGTGACCTAGTCCTAAATTACATTTTCAATTTTTCAAAGTGTAAAAGAGTGGCTCATTTCTTTAACTATTTATCTTAGAGTTAATATGAAAAATTGCTGCTTTCGGAGAGTCTTTTTAAAATCTGATTGTCTAACTTAACAAAAAAGATAAAAATTAAACAGTTAATTATTTCAGGTTATTTAGTTTAAAAATTTTAATGCCCCACTTATAAAATACTGTAAAATGTAAATAAATATTGAGCTTGACTTGTGAGATAATATTAGATAAAAAAAACTCGAACACATGATTTCACAAACAATACCTTTATTTAATCAAACGCGTTTTAACGACAAAGTCGCCTCCTCCGTGATACTTGAGCTACAATAAAAAAATTATTTCTGTTATAATTTTTTTATTGTAGCTCATGTTTCACTGAGGATGGCGACTTTGTTGTTGAAATACTTTTGATTAAATAAACGTAAATTGTGTGATTTTTTGTGTACCAGGTTTTTTTATCTACTGTAAAATGAATTAAAAACTGTTACAATTTTATTAAATGTAAGTTTTGTGATCATACAATGCAATAAAATACATATTAATAAACATATGAGATATGTCATAAAATAATGACCACTAAAGTGTCCCTATTATGTAAAGGTAAAACTTATCTTAACTTAGATAGCATTTTATTCACAGTGAGCTTTATAGATCTCATAAACGTTTTATAGATCGTTTATTACGTGGATTACTACGTGGTAGCGACATATGTCGAATCCGTGTTGCGTAGCAAAAGAGAGGAAGGGTGCCTGGAACAGATAGAAGTTTAGTATAACAGACAAGAGCAGAACACAAGGTGATACAGGCGGCCAATCTGAAGATATGCGAAAGCGGTCCCAGCATGGATTCCCGCGGTGAAGAGGAGGTTTTTTAGTCGGTAAGAGTCCGGCACAACCTGGGCAGAGCCCTAGGTGAGAAAAGGTCCATGATGGATTTTTCCTTCTCTATAATAAAAATAAACGTTTTATGACAATAAATATTTTATTTCAATTATCTACAGGACGATTGAACGATTTTGTATAGTTTCAGAAAATTTATAGTATAAACATTGGGATTAATTAAAAATTAGCATAAAACGTTGTAACACTGAAATCTTTCAATCAAGGATATTGAGAGAGTGTAATTTATAAAATATAATGTTAACACTGGTTAATTGAATATCAGGTTGAATTCCCTAATTGAAAATAATATTTGGAATATGTTTATCATTTTATGTAGATAGACACTAAACATTCATAAAGATTTGTAGGGAAAAATAAATTTTTCAATAATATGCAAGGTTATTTTAATTATTTTTTTATGTGTGACTTTGTAAAGGCTTGTAAAATTGTAAAATATTGTTTTGGCGTGAACTATAGGTGCAATATTGTAAAATTCTCTAAATGAATTACATATTGAATCTATTTTTAAATACCTTATTTCGTTTTAGTTTATATATAAAGGACAAAGATGTATGACTTGGATATTAAAAAATGATTGTATGTGAAATGTAAAGCGTTTAACTAGATATTCCATTTGTTCACAAGAGCTTTAACAAATTTGTTTATATTTACCATAACACAGGATAGTAATTATATATAATTATAAGGTGTTGTAATACCATAAATCAAAAGTAATATAATACGAGTAAATATCAATAACGTTGGTTAGGATAGTCTTGAAAATAACAACTCAGGTTAATTACAGTGACATTAAAGTTGCCAAAATATATATCCTATTTACCGTAAAAAAAAAAAAATGCAATACATTTTTCCATTCATTTAGTGATTGAAGTTTCTACAAGTGTAGCTCATTACAGCATAAATAAATAAATGTAATATATGGTTAGATTTTACTAAGAAAAATTAAACGTTTATAAAGTAAATGTGTTCAGACTATATTGTTACATCTGCAAATTATTGAAGTGTTTGTCTCTTTTAACGTGTAATAATTTTAAATTTTTCACTTTATATATTAAAAGAAAGAATATTAAAATCTCTTTTTGCAATAGAAAATATTACAAAAAACAAAAATTTTCTAAAATAAAGTAGTATTTCAATATATCGTAAAATTAAAAATAGTATTAGATGAATATAATGCACATAATGACGGGCAATTAAGAAATTCAAATAGTATTTATACTACGTGTAAAAATAATATAGAAATGAAAGGAATTCTCGTCTTCTAGGAAAACCAAATCTCCGTCAAAATCTCTAGGTCTAACACTCCTAATATAAATAATGTTGTTTTAATAAAGATTGTATCAAAAATGTTCATAAAATTTAATGTTTCAATAAAAGTTTAGTTTTATTGATGTCGTTATTTATACTATTTAGAGTAAATTACCAAAAGATATATTTAAAGATTTTTTTTTTAATGCGATTTACAGTCACCTAGCTCAGAAAATCGTTATATCATGGTGTATGGTTAAAAGTGACAAAGAACTTACTTAAATAGTAAACATGAATAATGGTGTGTGTTTTTTGTAAGAATATATTGTGATATTTTTATGGAGTGAATTATTCATAAATATAAATAAAAATAATCATAAACACACTGTTATTAAAGTAAATACAATGATGACTCACACAGTATTGGTGTTACAAATTAAAATTTTAATTACTTTTTAGAGTAGGCTACCGGTACATAAAGTTTGTTAAATGTTCTTTATTTAGGAATATTTATATGAGATGATTTCCGACAGTTGATTCCAAACCGTGGTGGGCAAATCTAAAATAATAACCATTTTGCAGGAGCACTAGAATTCCAGGAGTGATATTCCTGGAGCTTACCTTATTTTCAATATCAGGTATTCCAAAGCTTCTGGCTTTGTTT
Organism: Aphrophora alni; assembly: GCA_963513935.1. NCBI lineage: Eukaryota > Metazoa > Arthropoda > Insecta > Hemiptera > Aphrophoridae > Aphrophora > Aphrophora alni. Next base: position 78,819,101 of record OY740767.1, on the reverse strand, counting down.
GGTAAACTTGGTCTTCAAAAACCCCCAGAAACAATCCATCCATGTAAGGTCAGGTGACTTAGACAGCCATTCGATCGTTCTTCTTCGACCAATCAAGCAATTAAGGAAATTCTTGTCCACAAAATAACGCACTACAACAGTATAGGGAAGAGTTTCCCACTTTTTTGAATCCAAGTAGAATTGACTTGATGCTAGCTAGTACTATGTTTTCCATGCAGATAGTATTGTGCCATATAACTTGTTGTTCGTCGCTCAAATTTCCATTCAGAAAAGGTCCGAAGATAATTCTATTACGTATACCCGCAAAAACGTAAATTTTCTGTGTCTATTAGATAAAAATATGGTCTTTTGACATTCATCTTGTATTCCCAGTGCTACAATATCATCTGTAGTTATGTTTGTTTATATGGCCATGGGAAATGAAATATGCTATGTCAGAGATTACTACTGGTCAGAAAAAGATGTTATTTTTTGAAATGTTTATTAATCATAACGTCAGTACATTCAAATCGCTTATTGAAATCAACTTAGTTATGTTCGTGTCTAAGTGAAGTTCGTAGCTATGAATATTATTACTTTTAACTATATTATAGACAGCCTAATCGCATTATGTCATGCTGAAAAACTCCATTTCTAGTCATGTTAGCGCTTTTCACAAAAGTATATATACAACATCTACAAATTGTTTTTGTTGTAAGCAAATTTTGGACTTCCATTGCGACTACGATTGCTAACATTACCTTTATGCATAAAGCTCTGTAAAAATATTACAACTATTGAGTTCATAATGGGATACCTGTCTGAAAATGATCCATTAAACAAACCTGCAGTTTCCTGAAGGAAGTTAGTACGGTCGCCATTGACTATTATTTTTAATATGGTTATTATATCTCTTTTATTCAGCTGCGTTTTACCTCGTACAAATAACAATATGCAACGTAGAAGAATACTAATACCACTGATTTCCATTATAATCACGCAGAAAACAAGTAACAGATTAGCCAAAATTTCAGAATTTCATAAAATATTATGTTTCTACCTAATAAAAGTGGAATTGTTCCCCCTTTATCTCTTTTATTATTATATTTAGGAAAGAGTTTATTCACTCTAATCATGTGGTGACAACTAAACACAAACAAAAACATTGTGCACCAGAGTGTATACACACACACACACACACACACTATAATCTGTATATTTTCGATCGTAAATCTTATACCCTATCATGTCTACTTGAATAAAAATGAAGGAATTACTGCTGGCTTCATGACAAAATATTTAAAAAAATAACAAATCAAATTTAACAGTTATTTCTGTCATTTAACTGTACCCTGTAACATACCGATTTCCTGAACCTTGTTCGTCTAAAAGGAAATGATATTTATATTTTATTTTTTTTATTGTATATTTTACTGGCTTGTCTAAACACCAAAAACAATGACACCATTCGGTTTGATATTTACAAAGAAATACATTTTTATATAAATGCATAAAAAAATTGTTATGATATAGAAATATATATATATATATATATATATATATATATATATATATATATATATTCTGAAGAGTTTAGATCAAGATCTTTCAAAAGAAATGTCAGACATTTTTCTATATATTTAGAAGCCTAGAAATCCAGACTTTCCATACCTTTTATATACTCGGTATAATAGGTTATACAAAATTTGCTGTTTTATCATCAACCATTCTGCAATGAAACAATTTATAATTCACCTTTCTGATATATGTAAAATTCCTGCTTGTAAATAATTATTACAGTATTAGAATAACATTTTTTTTATTATAAAATTATATAACGTTATACGCATAGCTATTTTTTAAAAGAAAAATTATGACCGTTAGGTTGTAGTAGAAGAGGTGGGGGGGACTGTATTCAAAGGAATTTATTATTGTTTCTTAGTTGCCATTTATAAAATTGCGATATTTATAAGAAAATTTATAATTCCTTATAGTTTATTGAAGGGATATTTTAAAAGACGTGAAACTAAATGTTTACAAAAACGCGAGATAATATCAAATAAACAGATAAAACATGGTATCTACCACTTGTTAAAGTATTTTGTTTGATTTGTATCTTTATAAAAGCATAATGAAACATTTCAAAAAATTAAAATAATAAATTATAATTGGATAAATTTAATATGTCTAAGAATTTAATATTATTATTATATTATTATGTCGCCACCAACATTTCTAAAGACCTAAGTGACTTACAAATTAAAACAATGAGTTTTGCTTTCTATCTACATTAAAAAAATACAACAATCTATTGGAAATTTGTTTTCCCATGAATATTGCCAGAGGATATGTTGTCTTCTGTACATCATATAATTTTAAGGTTTGCCGATGCTGATAAAAAATACATTTCGATTCTGTCATAGGCTTAAACTTGATTTAATTGTATCACGTATTTTGTAAATGTAACAGTTTCTAAATGATTTTATAAAATATTCTTGGTTTGATTCAATAAATGAAAACAATAAAACCCAACTATATCAATCTAATTTTTGTTGCTATCCATTATTTATTTCTCAATTAACATCAGCAGGAACATTTACAGTTAAGATTCTATACAGAGTTATTAAAAGTAAATATTTTTGAAAGCTTCTGCAACTCAATATAAACCAGAAAATAATTATCACTTTCTTTTATAACTCGAGCTTTGAATAACTCTGAAAATTATTTACAAACGATTATATCGAAAAGTAATAAAATATTATAATATTTTAGAAAACTCTTTTTTCTTAGGTGATTTTTGCATCAATTATAATTGTCTTCTATACTAAATGTAACTTTACATTTGTTTGATCAGGATATTTATCAATGTCGTTGTATATATCATTTTGGTAGGAACTAGATGTTTATATACTTTGTTTCTTTTTTGGATTTTTGATAATACAATGATTCCTATTAATCAAATGTCTAATCCATACTTATTTACTTCACTATTTGTAATCTTCAAAACACCGTAAAACGTCTGTTCTAATTTCTATTATTCCAGGCAATTATCTATTAAGAAAGGAAAAAAGTATTATCTATTATTCTAAGAAGCATGGAGAAAGAAGAAGAGTGACAAAATATAAATAATGAATTTTCTTTTCGAACTATAAACCTAATTATTTTATATTTTCAATCTGGAGAAATTAGAGGATAGTAGTATAAGAATAAAGGCAAAAGAGTTATACTAAAATAGATTATACAGTATGTCTCAGAAGCCTTTACTAAATGTAAAGTAAATGAATTATTTAAGTATATAACCATGTGTTTCTGTGGTAAATAGAAAGAATCGTGTTCATATTATATGAAAAGATAACCTTGAAAATGTTTAATTAGTTTTGTATTCGAATCACATCATGTACAAACCATTTTATCTGTGCTAACAATTCAAGATGACAGCTGACCAAAGATGTAAATTGCAAAATAGCTATGGTAAGTCTATTTTGGTTATAAACGCATGGTTATTGAAACGTTGTCTGTCGATGTGTTCTCTTCTTTTCAAAATGATCGTTTAGCATTATTTATTTTCTAAAATATTTCTTTAGACGGTTTAACACTATGTGTTGTATATAGAAAGAAGATATTGTTTCAGTTAACTGATATATCTTGAACAATTTTTATATGCTGGGAGATATTTCATTTCAAATTTGTACCAAAACACAAAGTTATTTGTGATAACAGAATTTTAATCAGTTTTCTCAAAGAGAAGCAAATGATACATTTGGAATTGATGATAACCGCCTTGTTAATATTCATTAATATTATTATTTTATAACTTTACAATTGACAGTATAACACACGAGATATTAAAATATAGTACTACACTCCCGCTTTAAAAAATATTGTTAAAATAGTTATGTCCATATCTGTTGGCTAATATACTACTTGTAATATTGTTTATAAAATTTGTTGACAGGAAATATATAAATAAAATATAATTTTGATGTTATTGTAACAAATTTTTAACAGAACCAAAAAGATATTATTAAAACAAGTCTCTATTGATTATGATATTCACATTATTAACGAAAGGCTCAAAAAATTTTAATAGGATGTGAATTATGTTGTTAAAAATTTATTTTGATGATTTTCTACTAGTATTTTCTCTTTGCTGATATCAAAATTTTGAGACTTATTGACCCGGTATTGAAACCGAATAATTTCCATTATTCGTAAAGTGTTGCTTTAGTATGACATTTCTCTGGAGGGTTATAACAATGTTTTCGAAATAACACCGTTAGATATAAGCATGATGCATCTAAGCTTGGGAATCATTTAGTAGTTTAAAAACTTTTTTCTATTTTATTACTGTCGGACCAATTACTTATACTGCGTCATCATTTATAAATGATAATTACTAACGTCAATACAAATATTACTGTTGCGTTAGGAATAATCAGAACCCAAATAAAATAGTATATATTCAAAATTATTTTTTCTAAAAAACTATTTTTCCCAAACATATGACTATAGAAGTATAAAAGTATTAATTTCATTACATACTATATTTACATAGATCTTATACAATAATACCAGTGTATTTAAAGCACACTTAATAATACTCAAGGTGTTATTTCAAGAAATTAGAATAAACGAGAGGCACACAAAGAATATAGTTTAATTAAATCATTTGCTTTATGAATTACCACAATTGTAACAACGTTTTCACCGAATTGTAATGATTTGATTTGAATTTGCTTCAAATGCCTTGAAACCGAACTATAGCTTAATCGGTTATTCAATGCTTGAGTAACTCTATTCAATTTCCACAACCCTAAAATTCCAATCGTAATGAAATATTTAGGTTTTGTGTCTGGAACGTAAACTAATGAAAGTAAATTATTTAATAGGATATAAACGGTAGTAAGGGGATTTTTCACGTCAAACCTCTCTCTATAATGAGGTTAGGTTGTATAAACTATGAATATGGATGAAGCCTATTCATATGCAGTCATAGTACAAGCTTTGAAAGAAAGACACATAGATGATTGCAACGGTTTTTTTTCTCGTTTCCTTTATGGTTGCACTATATGACATTAAACTTCAAAATTGGAGCATTTTACCAATTTTATGTGATTAATATGAACTTCGGGTGACTTGTAACAACAGATTAAAACGATATTTTGTCTAGGAATGTAGTAATACTAGTATGAATTTTATTTGTTATTTCATACATCCGTTTTTAATCAATTAAATAGATGAGTAAATCTATATAGATATATGGACCAAAGTAGTAATATTGGGTGTCCCAACACCTCCCTTTTGTAAAACGATGAACCAATGTTTTCTTTTTAAAAGTGTGTGACAACCGTGTAGTCGATACTAAGGAATCACTTTATCACGTGATATAATACATGAAATTCTCTTAGTACTTAACTTCATAGTTATATTTGTGAATTTATAGGTGTTGAGCAACATATTGAAAAGTTGTTTCGCAACATAATATTTTAACGAAGGTTATGTATCGACAAAGCAAACGTTGGTACTGGTTATGTTAGATAACCACATACAACTATTCTCAGTAAAACTGAAGACATTTGTTTTCGATAAGAGCGTATTTTTCTGAAATTGGTGGCATTTTTAACAAGCCGCCGAAAATAAATTAGAAATTTTTAGGCTGAATCGGTGTTTAAGGTTCTTATTTCCATTTTTTACTCGATATGTAATTTAAGTTTAATACCTCAGCTAACAATAAAATCCTTCTGTAAAAAATAATATAAGCAGCACATCTACCATAGTGCACATTAATTTTTTTTTTAAATCATTAAAATTAATACTCCAATGTATGATAAAATATAATTAAAACAAATTATATATATATATATATATATATATATATATATATATATATATAATACATATTTTGGATATATATGCAAATGAAGGAAATCTAAAAATTGTGTAAGGATGAAATCGGTTTTTTAATAAATCTGTAAAATAAAGTTAGCCTTGCGATATATTTAATTGAATTGTAGGATGTCATAATAGTCTATTAATTTTAATATAATTATTAACATTTAAAAGTCACACCATTTGTTATATCTAATCAAATTTGACCTTTAAGTGACGAGCAAATCAACTTATCACAGTCAAATAAAGAATAATTGTGATTGAACAAATGAAACGGAACTACATGTTCTCTGCAAGAGGTATATTTAGTAATATAAAATGTGGTCGTGTGACATAGAAGCAATGGAGTGGATGAGAATAGTGGACTGGGCCGAAAGTGATTCTAACCTCCACTCTAGTGTGAAAAAGACCCACATGTAGGACATTAACAAGAAACATGTGTTCAGGAATGCAGAGGTTTTAATACCTACAGTGCAAGGGGGCTAATCGTAGTCTGGATGTTTGATTAGATTAATACGCACATTTGAATATGATAAAAAGCTTTTGCACCTTTACTTTAAAAATTAAAACCTTTAATATAATCACATAATATAAACTTTGTTATAAATAAATTTAAATTTTGATATTCCAGCCGCTCTCATGAAAAACTTCTAAGACTTCAAATCAAAACAGGCTTTGTACGTTCAAAAAATTGAATAGGTGCATTACGCCTCAAGAGGATGTCATTTGTTTCTGTTGTATTAAATTCAGAACAAATAATTTTTGAACATCTTATCTGCAAATCCCCCATTGACCTGTATTATTTCATTATGTACAATCTGAAACTCATAATATCTTAATGAAAGTCGTCTAACATACTGAATCAAAATAATGTAATACACATCAATCTAATCACTTCCAAATAATAGCATTATTTTAATTAAAAACGAAACAGCTAGTGTTATAATAAATTATGTTTTACTGCATTAAATAAATTTTTCTTACTATCGTATAACAATTATGTAATTAATTTTAATACCTATTTGTAATATGATGTATTTAAACACATTATTACTGTAGTCTTTTTAACTGCTTAATGCTATAAAGTTCCTTGTGCAATATATTTCATAAATTGTTTCATAAATTCGTTTTACATGTTTTTATGATAGCCTACAATTAAAATAGTATTTTATAAATAATGTTTATTAGATTCATGGATTTTTTATCAAAATGTTCTCGAGTAGGATAGTTTAGCTGTTAAATTGTAAAGATACTGAATACGTAAATATTCTATTAATATACTATTCTATTTAAAAGTATAAGTTTTAAATTGTACAAGTTCATAATTAAAAAGTGAAATACTATTATAATTGACCAAAACAAAAATTTATTGAATTACAGGATTTAATTTTACAATCATTGAAAAATTATTATATAGAAGAGAGGTTATGTTAAATTAGTCGTAGATACATAAATTTAATAAATTATTCATAATTTGCCGTCTTTTTTAAAATCTCATTTTATGACTCCTCTGGTAACATTATATTGTAATTATGACTGCATACAAAATTATTATGTCTTCTTAATAATAACCTCTCTCTTTACTGCTCACTAAAATAAAATAGTATCGATGATGATATATATAAGACAGATATTGAATAATAGTTTTGGTTTTTTAATGAATGAACTATTTTTATTTTCAAATATACGGTGAAAGAAATAATCTCTATAGGTAATATGGATGTCAATCTTTAGGTTTATCTTTATCATTTTAAATTTTCTGAGTTATGTAAATTTTATGCCATTTGAAAGTAGACAAGTAATGATAATTACGAATAAATGATTGATTTCTCTGTAAAAAAAAAAAAAAAAAAAAAAAAAAAATGTGATAATTTAAAACTGGTTTAATTCAAAAATATGTACTTGCTATAAAATATTTGCTGTTATTGGTTTCGGCCCTACCTAAATATTAAATACTAATATTATATAATATAATTTTTTATTTTTATAATTTTTAATCGATTTTAAATATTTAAATTATTTCATTGTATACATTAATATAAAAGTGTCTAATAACTAACTAATGTTTTCATTTTCTCAATTAAAAATGTCAAAAATATTATAAAAAAGAATACAGTTGGAATTTTTTCACCAGTTGGTCTTAAATTGCTTTTTATAATTTTTTCCTTGGATCTAAACGTGTTTAGTAAGTATTGTACTTTGAAAAAAAAAAAGATATTTATTAAAATATTGGTAAATATCAACCATTCTTGTTCTTTGGACAACATAAATTATACATTTTAAAATATGAATGTAACTTGTAACTACACCAAATTAAATCAATGACACTGCTTTAAGAATGCAATTGCAAATTAAATATGCCTATTTCATTATATTTCAATAAATCGTCATCACTGATTTATAATCTTTTTAAAATTCTTACTTTTACATAATGAAATATAAACTAGTATTATGTAATATTTACTACAATTTAAATATGAGCGTTAGACGTTTTGATAATAGGAAAAGCTATGTTTCCTAACAAAAATTATCTTTAGACAGTACGAACTAATTTTCTACCTTATATCACTAAAGTATAAGGTCCAGACAATACCCTTAATTTAGTTGTAAGTGAGAGGATATCTAGTAATTTATAATAACACTTATCACTACTAACTTTACCTTTATCCATGCGTTACATCCGGTCCAGTTACATTTGCCAAAACCAAAAATAACACTATGTTTTCGCCACGATATGAATGAAGTATTTTTAAAACGCACTAAACAGAGTTGTCGTCGTGTCTTGATATAATTATAGATGACGAGAACTGGGAGAGAGAGAGTGTGTTATCGCGTTCCACACTCCGTGGTAAAACCAACACTGTTGCTGTTCCCGGCGCACCACTTCTCCACGATTCTCTTCAGACCGGCGCAAAACATTCCAATTTCTTTACACGTTTACTATTTGGGATGGGTCAAAGCTCTATGATAATCCACTTTTTCATTTGTAATTCTAATCAAAGTTATTGCCTACCTATACTTTGCAATTTGAATAAGTCTTGTTTTATTTCAGATTAGTAAAGATAAATGTATTTGTAAAATAAGTATATATATATATATATATATATATATATATATATATACTGTGGAAATTCAATATGGTTTGTAGAATTAGGTTTTAAGGAATTTAATCACGTGTCATTATTAAAAGAAAAGAATTTGAATATGAGTGTTCTTCCTATTGTATTCACAGATCATCGGTTTACTGCGAAACGTTACCAACTAGCAAATTGTTAATTCTGAGAAAACGAAGTTTTTATTTATCATATGAGTGTTAAAATTCTAATCATCAGTATAAAATCAAGTAATCTATTATAATAGTTATAATATTATTTAATTAGACAGTTTTAGCGGACAATTCCTAACACCACAATAAGCAATATTGCAATATTACATTACAAGTTTATTATTTTTTTATAAAAGTGCACTTTGTCACTTTTTGTAGTAAACCGACGATATACACTATATAACTTTAAGTTGCTGTAAAAGTAGATAACTGTTTGTAATAAATGATATAATCTAGTAATTTGAAATTTAAAACTGTTTAATTATTAATAGAAACAGTTATGTTATATCACGCAAACAAGAGAGACGTCACGGTTTTTTTTACAGTTTTGTGCAACAACATAAATACA